>OZ030005.1:140904552-140927052 GCA_964023405.1 Apodemus agrarius
GCTGAGCCATACAACCAGTCTAGCTAGGCAGCTTGCAACAGGGATCCCCTGCTGTAGTGACAATTTTGGAATTTTGGTTTCTTTTAAAAATCACAGAAATATTATATTTTCATTTTAATCATAGATGGGGGATATGGGGCTGCTTCAGATTGTCCACAGTAGCTGACTATGATTTGCCTCATGCTCTAGCAGGGGTGTGATTTTGCCAGTTACAGATGATTTCTGTGACTGTATGACATTTGGAATTCTGGGAACTTTTTATCTTTATTCTTATTTTATTTTATTTTATTTTATTTTATTTTATTTTATTTTGGGGGAGGGGAATTTGGTTTTTTCGAGACAGGGTTTCTCTGTATAGCCTTGGCTATCCTGGAACTCACTCTGTAGACCAGGCTGACCTCGAACTCAGTAATCCGCCTGCCTATGCCTCCCAGAGTGCTGGGATTATAGGCGTGCGCCACCACTACCCGGCTTTATCTCTATTTTTTAAAGATTTATTTATTATTATATGTAAGTACACTGTAGCTGCCTTTATACACACCAGAAGAGGACGTCAGATCTCATTACAGATGGTTGTGAGGTACCATGTGGTTGCTGGGACATGAACTCAGGATCTTCAGAAGAGCAGTCGGTGCTCTCAACCGCTGAGCCATCTCTCAGCCTCACCTGGGAATTTTTTAAAGGGTGTATAAGTGCTAGGGCCCTGAGAGGCGGGGTGGGTTACTGGTTTGTTAGTTGTGGGTTTGTTAAGTAATCACAAGGAAGAAAGAAGAAAGATATCTGACAGAGGTCGAAATCTCACCAAGGAACTCGATGTCCCTAATCCACAGGAAGCAGTCTAATGATAACCTCACCCCCTTTCCAGCCCCTGGCTTTATTAGGGGATCTCTTTATTCTCTCCTCAGTCCTTTTTTCTTTCCTATCTAGTGTTGGGGGTCGAAAGAAAAGTCACAAAGTAGCCAAAAACAGTTCCAGTCTGCCTCTGCCTTCAGAAGCTGGGATTTCAGGCAGGCTGCCACGCCCACTGAAGACCCTGGCCCTGGTTCTTACATTTGCTGCTTGCACAGCATATTCTTTGACAACTAAAATATCTCCTTAGTCAATACTCTAATTTTTTTGTTTTGTTTTGTTTTGTTTTTTTCGAGACAGGGTTTCTCTGTGTAGCTCCGGCTGTCCTGGAACTCACTCGGTAGACCAGGTTGGCCTCGAACTCAGAAATCCGCCTGCCTCTGCCTCCCAAGTGCTGGAATTAAAGGCGTGCGCCACCACCGCCCGGCAATACTCTAATTTTTTAAAAAAGTATTTATTAGCTGGGCAGTGGTGGTGCACACCTGTAATCCCAGCACTCTGGGATGCAGAGGCAGGAGGATTTCTAAGTTCAAGCCCAGCCTGGTCTACAGAGTGAGTTCCAGGGCAGCCAGGGCTATACAAAGAAACCCTGTCTCGAAAGAAAAAAAAAAAGTATTTTTATTTTATGTGCATTATTGTTTGGCTTGTATGTCTGCCTGTCTGTGTGAGGGTGTCAAATTTTGGGTGTTACAGACAGTTGTGAACTGCCATGTGGTTGCTGGGAATTGAACCCTTGTCCTCTAGAGTAGTCACTGCTCTTAACCACTGAGCCATCTCTCCATCCCCGATATACTCTAACAGTTTTAAGGTTAAAAAATGGAGCTAGGCAGTGGTGATACACACCCAGCGCTCAGAAGGCAGAGGCAGGCAGATATCTGAGTTCAAGGCCAGCCTGATCTACAGAGCAAGTTCCAGAATAGCCAGGCTTAGACAGAGAAACCTCATTTCAGAAAAAAAAAAAAAAAAAAAAAATTAAAAATGGTTTTCGATTGACTTTTATTTTAGGGTGGGGTGTTTTGTCTGACGGTGTCTGTGCATGCAGTACCTGTTAAGGCCAGAGGAGGACACTGGGTCCCTTGGAACTGGACTTATAGACTGTCTGGAAACTCCATGTGGGTGCTGGGAATCACGAACCTAGATCCTCTGGGAGAGCAGCCAATGAATGCTCTTATCCACCAAGCCATCCCTTCAGCTCCTAATTTTTTTTTTTTTTTTTTTTGGTTTTTCGAGACAGGGTTTCTCTGTAGTCCTGGCTGTCCTGGAACTCACTCTGTAGACCAGGCTGGCCTCGAACTCAGAAATCCACCTGCCTCAGCCTCCCAAGTGCTGGGATTACAGGCATGCGCCACCACGCCCGGCTTCAGCTCCTAATTTTTAAAACCATTTGATGTGTACCTGTGTGTGCCCAAGTACATTTAAGTGCACTGTGTGCACATAGCACCCACAAAGGCCAGAAGAGAACCATCCCTTGGAGCTGGAGGTACAGGATATAGTGAGCCTCCTGATATGAATGCTCGGAGCTAAATTCAGACCCTCTGGGAGAGGAGGAAGCATCTCGGGTGCTGAACCATCTCTCTAGCCCAAATACAACGGATAGTTCTTACAGACAAAACCAGTCAGCACGGGCAGCTGAGCCCCAGCTTCACAGGCAAACCTCAGACAGCTGCAGGCGTTTGCAGCCCACACTAGGTACCTTGAGGCTGACATCAGTCCAGTAGATGTGGTTGTTGGACACATCAAAGTCCAGTGCAGAGGCCTCCTTGACACCTGTGAGTGGGATGGCCACGTCATTGTTGTTAGTCTCCAGGGAGATCCTGTGGATGGTGGCTCTGCTGGTGAACACCAGGAAGGCCTCAGGGATTATGCAGGTCTTCATGTCACTCAGCAGCTCCAGGCCAATGGGGCAGCCGCACTTGGTGGCATGTGGGGTGAAGAAGCAGAGATGGCTGCACCCTCCATTTCCATCCGCACACGGGTTGGTTCCTGGGAGGCAAATGCACAGCTCTGAGCTCTGACCAACAGCAGTCTGTCAGAGGGGAGGAGCGCCCAGCTCACAGTGTGTATGGCTGTGTTCCTGCCACCCACCAAAAGGGGATGCCGGAAGGAGGGGCAATAGGAAGAAAGCCTGGATGGTGGCACCCAAAGCCTTCTCTACTATAATCAATCGGCAGGAACAATACAACAGGCCCCGATCCCAGGGTGTCGCAGCTGTCAATAGTGGAAACTGGGTACAGAAGGCTTCAAAGTACCATCATCTGCAAACGAGGGATGGCCAGCCTGAGCTACATCCAGCCCATCAAGCTATGGTGCCACAACTCAACCACTTGTCAACCGCTCCTCTTTAATGCCTAACCTGATAACATTGGTTCTTCCTGTTCTTCCAGAATGTTCCCTAATTCGCTGACTCCCTTAGCAACCTATAAAACTCAGGTTTGCCACAGCCAGCCAACGACATCTGTCTGAGCACTCAGAAGGTATCATTCACTTATTTTGAGCCAGCCTGTTATCTCACTCTGCTTCCAAATTGCAGCCTTAACAACTTAGTGTTAAGAATTGAAACTAAAAAAGGAATGTACTTCCCCTCATCACAAGGGGGCTTCTCAGGTTTACTTGGTACTGCAGTGACAGGAGACACAAGCTGCATCTATGGTCACCCATGCTACCTCCCTGCTGGGCCTTTGTTCAGCTGCCTCCCTTCTTCTGCCAGGCCCACCCTGCCGCCAGGCCCACCCTGCCACCAGGCATACCCTGCCTCATCCTGCAGATCCAAGCTCAACCACCTGCCTCCTACTGGGAAAGCTGGGCACCTCAGTCACATTTACTGTATGCATGTGTGCAATATATATGTGTGTATGTGTTTGTGCCTGTGTGTGCACATGTGTATATGTGTGTGTGTGCACGTGAACGCAATATGTATGGGTATATGTGTGATATATATGGGTACCCATGTGCTTGCATGCGTGTGCCTGCTTGTGTGCCTGCATATGTGTGTATGTGTGACATGCATACACATATAAATGCACATATTATAGCACATATGTGAAGGTAAGAGGACAACAGTTAGATTTTGGTGTCTCTTTCACCATGTGAGACCTGAGCATTGAACTCGGGGTATCAGGCTTGGCAGCAAGCACCACCCTCTCTGAGCCATCTCACCAGCCCACAGATTTGGTTGCTTTTTTGTTTTGTTTTGTTTTCTTGTTTTATTATTTGTGTATGTATGTGAGGGGTGTGTGGGGTGTGTGGGGTGTGTGTGTGTGTGTGTTTATTTGTGGGCATGTCACATGTGTGCATGTGTGCAAATGCTGAAGAAGGCCAGAAGGGGACATCAGATGCCCCTGGAGCTGAGGTTACAGGTGGTTGGGCTGGAGCAGAGCCTGGGCACTGCAGAAGACCAGGATGCACGTGAGCTCCGGAGCACCTCTCCAGCCTGAGGCAGCTCTCTCGCATCACACCTACCTGTTGACTATGAACAAGTGGCCCAAACCACTGAGGGCTCTTCTTGCATTCATTTACCAGACAGAGCCTGCCTGAGACATGTAGGCATGGCCCAGGCAGGACACCAAGCATGGGCATGGCAGATGGGAACAGTGCCCACGTTTCGTGGAACAGTCCTTGGTCCCCACCTTACAGACCTGTGTGTGGAGTCCTCAGAAAGTATATTCGTTTACCACCCTGCCTGTCAGGTAAGGGGTGTGTGTGTGTGCGTGTGTGTGTGTGTGTGTGTGTGTGTGTGTGAATCACGGCCGGGCTCAGCCACAGAGGCAAGGCAGATGCAGTGAGCCCCAGGTTCCCACCTGTTCCTCACACAGCCCTCTCCCTTGGTCCCAGCCAGAAGTCACAGTCAGTCACAGTCATTCCCAACACATCTAATCTCAGACCACATAGCTACTCTATCCCTGGGCAATGTGCCACGCCTACTCCCACCTATCCTTAGCCAGACACAGTCACCATTTCCTGTCTTGCCCATCCTCAGCGCTCCAGGACTCACCGACAACCTTGGCCACATTCACCGCTTTGAGTCCCATCAGGTCGGGGAGTTGATCAATGATGACATCCCGGCTGGCCTTGACCTTGTGCACCCTCTCAATACTGCGTCGCTGCCAGTCGGTCCAGTAGATGAAGTCCCCCAGCAGTGTGAACCCAAAAATGTGTGGGAGCTTGTCCTCTAGCAGGGTCTGCCGCTTTGTCCCGTCTATGTTGATCACCTGTGTGGGGGCAGAAACAGGAGTCTGGATAGGCAGGAGCTGCACCCACCAAGAACAACCTGGGGCCTGCCTCAGGCTGGAGCTGCCCCAGCGCCTCCGCCTTGTCAGCATCTAACCAGGTGGCATGTGATGCCAGGTGTTACTGAACAAATGACATGTCCTTGGCTGGTGGAGGAGCGGCTGCTCTACAGCCCCTGTAGCCGGGGTGTGGCACTGTGAACAGGCAGAGTCCTCTCTCCATGAGTGCTGCTGAAGCACAGGTGGGGGTGGGGGGTGTTAGGGGGACAGCGGGGGGGGGGGGAGGGGGGAATGGAGGGGGGGTTGGAGGACCAAGGATGGGGTGCAGAACAGGGTGCAGAGCACTGTGGGAAGTTTTCCTGGGATCCATTAACAACATCTGCTGCAGTTCTGGGTGGGCATACAACACCGTTTCAAAGGGCCAGGCCAAACCACACTCTGGGCAGGTTTGTCCCTTCTGGGCACCTCTAGTTATAAATTGAGCCCCACAGGCCAGTGGTACTTTCCTTGCCTACCCATGCTGGCACAGAAGAGCCAAGTCTTCTTCTAGAGAAGGCTATGCCAATTAAAACAAATGTTTAGGCTGGGGTGTGGCTCAGCTGGTGCGGCGCATACCTGGCATGATCCCAAGCACCAATGAGCTAGGCTTGGTAGGGTATGTGGAGGATCCTAGCGCTCAGAAGGCACAAGAAAGGTGAGGAGTCAGGATCATCCTCAGCTACACAGGGGTTTCAAGAGCAGCAGGAGCTCCAATATTCTCCTTTTGTTGGGCTGTTGTTATTGTTAGTTTTTAATTTTTTTTTTAAAAATTATTTTATGTATATGAGTTCTCTACCTACATGTACACCTGTGTGCCAGAAGAGGGCATTGGATGCCAGTACAGATGGTTTTGAGCCACTATGTGGTTGCTGGGAATTGAACTTGGAACCACTGGAAGAGCAGCCAGTGCTCTTAACTGCTCTTCAACCACCTCTCACCAACAGCCCAATGTTGTTGTTTTTTAAAGTTATAGGATGAGTGGGGACTCTGGTGACCCACGAAGATCAGCTGTGGCAAATGGCAACATCCCAGGCACAGAGAAAAGGATGAGGAAACACACCAGGTAGTTACAGACAAGCCTTGGCTCCTCAGGAGAGCAGACAGCAAAGACTACAAGGCAGGCCTAGCACTTACTGAACCGCTACAGTTTGCAGCAAGAGGTGAAGAGCAGCAGGTAAGACAGTGCAGTTCAGCCGCCTACCACCAGGGGTCACCCCCACCCTACCCCATGATCTTTTATTGAATGTCCTTGAATGAGTCCTTGCAGCCTAGGGGCCTTTCTGCATTAGAAAGACCAAACTAATCAGTGGATAACCCACCCTGGAAATATAATAAAACAAAAGACCAAACCTAGGCTCCAATCTAAAGCCATCAGAGTTGGAGGCTATCAGAGATGCTGAGAACGAGGTAGGGGCAGGTGCTTGAGGAGGTTTGGGGGTCTTGGCTGGAGGTTGCAGCTAAGGCTGAGCTAGCTGGCTCAATGGGGCTACTAAGCAGCAGAGGGCAGTAACAGGCAGCTTCAGTTCACACAGCCCAGGGTCCATTCTTTTTGTTTTTGTTTTGTTTTTTGATTTTAGAGACAGGGTTTCTTTGTGTAGCCCTGGCTGTCCTGGAACTCACTCTGTAGACCAGGCTGGCCTCGAACTCAGAAAGCCACCTGCCTTCTACCTCCCAAGTGCTGGGATTAAAGGCATGCGCCACCACTGCCCGGCTTGTTTTGTTTTTCAAGGCAGGGTTTCTCTGTGTAACCTTGGCTACCCCGGGAACTCCCTCTGCAGATCAGGCTAGCCTCAAACTCAGAGATCTGCCTGCCTCTGCCTCCCAAATGCATCTGATACCACTTACTTCCCTGCGACACACAGGTGGTGCATTGGTCAACAGCTTCAGGTTAACGTCTGGAGGAATGGTTGAACCCCAGCACAAACCATTAGCACAGGGAGCTCCCCTCCTGGGGACAAAAACTCAAGAAGAGCAGGTGAGGGAAGGGACAGTGACAAGCAGGGCTCTGGGTTACCTAGGGCTCTAATTCCTCAATACAGGACAAACAGGGGCTGGGAAGAACTGCCGATGCTAGGAAGAAGATAATCCACAGCTGGGGAAAGACTAGACTCCAGTTTCAACCTTCCAGAGGTCAGACTCCCCCATTTCTTTCTCTGCCCCACGCCCACGCCCACCCCTCTATGTGTGAGTATGTGCGTGTGCCATGGTGTGAGTGTGAAAGACAGCGGAGAATTTGCAGGAATCAGCCCTCACCTTCCACCATGTGGGTTCCAGGGCTCTGAAAAAAACTATCACGGGCTTGATCTCATGCAGCCTCACCTGCTGAGCCGTCCTCCTAGTGCCTTGATCTGTCCATGTTCAATTCCTTCCTTCCTTATATCTTTCTTGAGACAGGATCCCACATAGTCCAGACTGGCTTCAAGTTCGCTTCTGGGCCTCCTGCCTCCTGCCTCTGCCTCCTAACGCTGGGATTACGGTCTGCGCCACCATGTGGCTAATGCTGTGCTTTGGGATGGAGCCCTGAGCCTCACGCACAACACACAAGTACTCTACCACTGGACCTACATCCCTAGCCCCACTGATCAAACTAATCCTTCCAAGCATGGTAAAGCGAGCTGCAGTAGGACACACTTTCCTGGGTCCATTCTAGAACAGTGAAAGCTGCCCACAGAGAAGCCAGGAGAAAGGGCGTCGGACGCCAGGTGGCTCTGCCTTGGCTCCCACTCCGCCTTTGCCCTGAAGCAAAATGAGAGGAGCCAGAGCTTTCCTGGCCGGGTCCAGCCTCACCCAGGGAGAGGACAAGATTGGATCTGGGCTAGCACAGTGGCAGAGCTTCCCAGGGGGAACACCTCCCTGTGACTAAGGAACCACACCCCATGTCATCCTTTAGTAAGGATTACAGGTCCTCTTAGACCCGGAAGAAAATGAGAATGGCAATAAGCAGTTCCCACCTGCTCTAACATGTGGGAATAGAAATTAGATATGTCCTATGGTGGCTGTGTGTGTGTGTGTGTGTGTGTGTGTGTGTGTGTTAGATGCTAAGGCCATACTCAGCACTAGGAAGCTACAGCCCCAGCTCCTCTTTTCAGTATCATCCCTAGTTGCCACACATCTGCACAATTAGCTCAGCTGGTCTCTGGCCTTCCCTAGACCCTTGAGCCTAAGGAGGGTGGGGCTGTCATTCAAGTTTCCCGTGGGACCAATTCTGCAGCTGCCACCTTCCCTGGGGTCCCACACTTCCAAGAACTCCCAAACTGAGCAGGAATGGGCTGGGTGTGGTGGATTCAGAGAACATCCCATTCTGACCCAAAAGGAGGGCACAGACCCAAGCAGAGTTCAGGAAAACCCAGACCCAGGGATGCTGGGCCCAGGGAAGGATCCCAGACATGGGTGTTCTGGGATGGGGCGGTAGACTGCACGGGACAGAAAGCACGGCCAGCCTGGAGGCTGTCACTCTGGCTGCTCTCAGGGGGACAGAGGCAGGCGGGCAGAGTCTAGCAACTAGAGATGCTACTTGGATTGGTGCAGAGAAGGAAAATGCCTAATGGGAACCTATGGCTTACACACACATACATACACACAGAGAGAGACAGAGAGAGACAGAGAAACAGCAGCAAGCAGAGAATTCAGACTCTCACAGGCTTTAACAGGATCAAGAACTACTACTTCTGCTGTGAAGAGTTTAATGGTCCTCGGCAAATCACACTTTAAATGCCACCTGACTTGCCATTCCTCTAGCAGACATATACTCAAGGGAAGGAGGAAACTGTATTCAGAAAAAAAAATGTGTACATGAATATTGGCAGGAATCTCATTCCTGACAGATGGACAAGAGTGAAGGGCTGAGGAGACACTGCAAGGCAAAGAGGAAGTGTCTTGCACAGGGCAGCACAGAGCCTGAATATGGTATGTTCCCACAAAGCCAGACATAAAAGGTCATATCGAGAAGTCCAGTTATAGGAAGTATACCCAGAAAACCAAGTCACAGAGACAGAAAGGTGAAGTGTGTCCCCAGAGGCTGGGGACCAGACTCATGGGGAGTGGCCTAACCTGGCATGGGGGTCTGCTCTCCAGGTGAAGGTGTTCTGGAAGGAGACAGCAATGATTGTCACAACACACTGAACGTACTAAAGGCCACTCTGCTGGGAGCACAGAGCAGCGGCTGCGTGGCCCAGCATCTCTGGTGCCATGTATCCCTGCCAGGCTCCCTCTGGCAGCCAGGGTACCAAAGACGAAGCTTCTGTAGCTGCCTGGAGGAAGAGACTGGCTTTGGCTCACTGGTCCAGGAGACAGGCATTGTCAAGCTCACGAGCAACCAAATGGTTTTGAAAAAGAGACTATCGAGAGGGAAGACCGTGATAAACAAGGCAGCTCCCTGCCTCCGGAGAGAAGGACTGCTCCCCGTTCTTACCCTGAGCTCATGTTCCCCAGCACCGAGGACTCCCCTTCCCCAGGAAACACAGCTCCTTACCCTCTCTTGGAAGCCACCCATATCGGGCCACTCCAGAACCATAAAAGGTGGTTTCAACAAATCGTGGTACCCACAAACAAGGAGCAACAAGAAGTTACCAGAAAAAGCAGGAAGATGCCCACCCTGAGGAGGGTAAAAGAAGTGCTCGTGATGCTGACAGGTCACTGGGCACTGAGATGCCATCAAAAGCATCCAAGGGGCTCTGCCAAAGACACACAGGCACTGACGAACCAGGCGGCTGCTCAGGGAACCCGGACTGTTAGCGCCACCACCAACTGCTGTGGTACGCCTGCCACACGCATGACATACAGCCATGGCTGCGGTGGATTTACATCCTAAGCTACATGGAGGACGCCTGAGAACCCAGTATTTTTGGTTGTTTTGTTTTGAGACAGGGTCCTACGATGTAGCCCAAGAAGACCTAGGATTCACCATGTAACTTAGCTGATCTCAAATTCATACCAATCCTCCTGCCTCATGCTTCAAAGTCAGCACAGACCTCCAAGGCCGCTCAGACGGTCAGAAGGAGACATCAGAGACTAGTTTGTAAGAGATTGCATATTTGATTTTTAAACTTTTTAAATTTGTGTGTGTGAAAGAGAGACAGACACAGAGACAGACATGGGTGAAAGACATGCATGTGTGGCACAGCCCATAGCTACAGGCTAAAGCATACTCGCAGGAGTTGATCCTCTTGTAGCGTATGAGATCAAAGAATAGAACTCACAGCAACCACGTTCCCTCACTGAACAGTTCCCATAAACCATTTTGCTTTTCTTTTTGAGATGGGGTTCAGTGTGCAGCCCTGGCTAGCCTGGAACTAACTATTTAGACCAAGCTGGCCTCAAACTCACAAAAGATCTCTCTTCTTTCCATGTGCTAGAATTAAAGACATGTGTAACTGTACCTTTTGCTTGTTTGGGGGGAGGGTTTGCTGGTTGTTTTGTGTTGTGTTTCTTTGTTTTCTGAGACAATGTCCTCTAATATCCCAGGAGCTCAAACTCACTATGCAGTCAAGGACCCAAAACTCTCAATCCTCCTGCCTCCACTTCCTGTGTGCTCAGATTATAGGCATGTGCTACCACACCCTATGTATGTGGCACTGGGGACTGAACCCAGGGCTCCTCCACACATGCTAGCTTAGCATTCTACCAAACACGCCACATGCCCAAGCCCCGCTCAATTTCCATGAGGATTCGATTTGGCCATACAGCAGGGCACAGCCACCCATTGATGCCCACGGCAAACACATGGGATGGGCTGAAGGGTGTCCAGGCCTGGCCTTGACGTGAAACTTTGGGCTCCAGAGCAACATTGAAGAATCTGGCCACCTGATGTCACTGTACAGGGTGGCTTCTTATATTTGCATGCTCCTTCACACACATCTGCGCCCCAGAGGCCTCACTCACCTCGATTTTATCCGTTTTGGCATCCCCCCAATACAGCTTGCCCTCCTGCAGGTCCAGGGCCAGCCCATTGGGCCACCCAAGAGAGGTGTTCACCAGGACATGCCGATCTCTCCCGTCTAGGTTGGCACATTCGATTTTGGGGTTCTCCCCCCAGTCTGTCCAGTACATGAGGCTAGAGAAAAAGCACATGGTCGTGAGAGTGTCTGTTCTGCCCTTGCTGTACCCCAGTCGAGGGACACACCTACCCTAGCGTGTTAGCCTACCGCCTGATAGGAACACAGAGCACCTCCACAGCACAGGACAACACTTGGCTCCCAGGGGCTGCAGGTTCAGCTCCCACCCCACAGGAGAACTCTGGAAATGAGCCTGGAGACGATCTGGGGCACCCTTGTCCCTGACATGTTTGCTAGAGTCCAGAACATCAGGCAGAGGGCAACAGAGAGCCTTCTAGAAACAGAAGCAAAGCTCCCTTCTACTCAGGACGTTCACGCCAAGGAAAAATCTGGAGAAAATCCAGGCCACTCTGGGCTCAGGACAGAGCCTTTCTCCTGCTACCTCTCACCTGTCACCAGGTCCCCTGAGACCTGGGATCATACACACTTCATTTGCCACCCATTTCCCTGGATCCTCAGGCTCAGAAGTCACAGGAAGGGAAGGGCCCTGGCATCTGCTCCTACCTCATCTCACACACGAGACCTCTGTGGCCAGGGGGCTGTGACCTCACTGAGTTCTGGAGGTGTAGCTGGGAGTAGCTTCCTAACGCACCACCTGAGCTGACCACCAGACCCTCTGCTTCCTCACACGCAGCTTCAGATGACCCCAGTGCTCTCTGCCACCATCCTCTTTGGGGACGACCCTAAACTTTGGCCACTACCACAGAGCAAATTCTTCTGCCTACTATTGGGCCCGAGGCCACTGAAAAGCAGCGCAGAGCCTGCCCCCAAGGCCCTGCTACACACTTCTGGACCTCTACACATAACCCCTTCAAACTATGACTTACAAGGCCCCACCACAGGCTGTGCCTGCGCTGAGGCAGGGTGCCTAGGTGGGCAGGGACAGCCCTGGTGCCGGGACCGCCTATATGCATTAGCAGCTCCTGCTATGCTTCAGTTCCTCCCCACAGCAGAAAACACAGTGTGCTTAGTGATCGGAAGACTGTAGCCAGGACTCCTGACCAGCCCTGCCCCTCAGACACAGGTTCACACCCTGCACTAAGCTCAGACACTTCCTAACCCCACCCAGCATCATCCCCAGAATTCCACGGCACCCTCCCATCAGGGTCTGGCCAGTTAAGGTTTAGCTCAGGAGCCCTGCTCACCACCGGGCACAGATGCTGGGGTCAGAGGCTCCATCTTAGCCATGTCCACTTGGCACTGATATGAAACTCGGTTTCTAGGGATCCGAACTTATCCTCACATCTGCACAGAAGCATGTAACTGCTGCGTGATCTCCCTGGCCCCATTCCGGCTCTTTGGTGGCTTTTGTTTGTCTTTATTGGGGATCCTAAGGATCAGCTTGGGGTTCTTATGCTTGCCCAGCCCCCAGGCTTTCTCACCACTGCCCCGTGGCCTGTCCCTGAGCTCCTCCAAGCCCGGCCTAAGGACCAACTGCAGCCACAGCTCTCTGTAAGCCGTTTGAGAAATGTTCCTTTTAGACCTACTCACTGACTCAGAACTGTGCATATCTCAGGGGCTGGGGAGCCAGGGCTGTCCCAGAGCCCACCTGTCGTCACAGCCTTACCCCATCACAGGGTGCAACACGATGGCCCGCGGTTCGTCCAGGTCCTCGGACACCAGGATCTTTCGGGAGGTGCCGTTGAGGCGAGTCACCTCGATTCTGTCAGTGCCTGTATCTGTCCAGTAGAGGTTCCGGGCGACCCAGTCCACAGCAATGCCATCGGGGTCGTTGATCTCAGTGTTCACGAGCGTCTGCGCACCTGAGCCATCCAGGTACGCCCTGCGGATGGCCCGCACCTCGTCGTCCGTCCAGTACACGTGGCCCTCCAGCGGGTCATAGTCAATGGCAATGGCGTGCCGGATGTCGCCCACCTGCAGCACTATGTCTGTGAAGTCAGGCGTGTCCAGAGAGATCCTCCTCAGGTCTGTCCTCCGGGCCAGCAGCAGCACTTCTTCAGCCCCTGTGGAGACACAGGCAGTGAGTCAGAGGTCTCTGGCTGTGGCTGAGGTGGAGCCTGCAGGCATGTCTCAGCCAGGCCTCTAGACCACAACAGTGGCTGCAGGGGCTCTGTGCAGCCGACACTGTGTTTTCCTGTTTTACAGAAGGTAACATTGAAGCCCAGAGAGGTTGAATAACCAGCTGGAAGTCCTCGGGCAGGCCATCTGGTTTCCACTGTGAGAGCCGTTGCCTCCTGTCCCTCTCCTAATCACAAGCCCACCTAAGCGAAAAATCCCACTCAAAGCACCAGACCCCAACTGCCAGTCCCTTGTTCTCCTCCATCCACCAGGCATCCCTGTCTTGCTTTGTCACCCAGTTCCCTGGCAGGAATGGACATCTGTGTCAAGTAAGTTCTGTCAGGCACGGTGCTGGGATGGAGGGAGCCCAGCTCTAAAGCTCAGAGGCCCCCGGATGCCTGCTGTAGAAGCACTAACACAAAACCTAGGACCACTTGACACATCAGGTGACTGAGGCAAAGACCAAAAGCAAGAGAGTCAAGCAACCTGAGCCCAGACCAGACGCTCGAGTTCCTTCTACAGTGGCCTAGACCCAGTGGGTCACTGTGGGCTCTGTAGAACAGAGATAAGCAAGGAATCCACTTCCAGTTCATCTCAGAGTCACTGAGAGTTGTCAAAAATAATCATGGCACTAGACACTGAGAATCTGTGGGCAGTAGAGAAGCTGTGAAACCTGTTTCCATGGTTGCTGTGACACTCTGGGGCCTTGGGCACAGTGCAGAGTCCCATGCACGTCAGTAGGCATGTCCTCTCCTATCTCCTTTCCAATATCAGCTGAAGCCAGGCTTGGCCCAGGAGCCTCAGACTTTTACAGCTAGGTTTGGGGGTCATGTGGCCACTGGAGTCTCTTATGAACCAACAGCATGCCCCTCACATGTTCCAGTCACCAGGGCCCAAGAGTCAATGCTAAAAGGCCTGGCATGGTAGAGTATACCTTTACTCCCAGCATTTGGGAGGCAGAGGCAGGTGGATCTCTATGAGTTCCAGGTCAGCCTGGTCTACACAGTGAGACCCTGTCTTGACAAAAAAATATGAGTCAACACTAAGACATGGGGCTGAGAAAAGGATGACCCGGCGACCTCAGAAGCCTGGTACACAGCAATGTGGGAATCTGCCTCTGTCAAACCTTCCATGCCGGGCTGTCAGAGCATCTCAGGAAGATATCCACAGAGCCTCATGCAGACGTAGAAACCCAAGTATGCCCCCAACTCTGACATAAATGCCTCCCAAGGCTAGTGGGGCCAGGACAGAGCTTCCTCCTAGAGCTGTACCATACTCTGGCATCCCTTCCAGCCCTTGATGTTCTCTAGGATCCACAGAAGCAAGAATGTCAAGGCCAGCGATGAATTCTGGCATCCCAGGGCCATCCACCTACAGTTAGGAAGCCTTCTGCAGCAGAGACAGCGCTGGGACCTCCCTCACATGCCGGCCTCCAGGCCAACAGCCTACTGTCAGTCATGTCCGACCATGCAGCCCTCAAACAGTGGGCAGCTGCCTGCACTCAGGTTGGCTTGCTCAAGGTCCCCAAAGGCCAGATACTCACTTAGACTCCTCCACCAAAGGAAGCAGTCACAACAATTTCCTGTTCAAAGCCGGGGAAACTGAGGTACCAGGAAGAGATATGAGGCAAAGTAATACTTATGAGAGTCCTAAGTGTCCAACAGCAACAAAGACCCTTGACCCAAATTCAGGCTTCCTGAAAAGGGGCATGCTGGGAGGAAAGAGAGGAGCAGAACTTGGAATTTTGACATTTTCCTCTTCTGGCTCCATTCTCAACGTGTTCTGTTAACCTCTGACCTGTGCATGGGCTGGCACTGTCCTCACCCCACAGTCTCTCAGGGACTGCTAGGTGCCCTTTTCTACGGTGCTGAGCCCAGAACAAGGGTCAAACCTGCCCGCTGAGACACAGCCATGGGACAGAACCTTCCTGGTGTGAGCAGCGGGCAGGGCTCTGACTCACCAGGCTTGTTTCTTCAGGGTGGTGGCACCTGGGTCACTTTCCTGGCTCTAACACTGAGTCAGGAGTCATGAGGCTTAGTCAACATGATAGATAAGAGATGTCTGCTTATAGAAGGAAGGACTATCAGGCGCTAACTGTCAGGGTTTCTGTGTGGAACAGGCATATGTGCCAACTGTCCCCGGCTTCACACAGTACTCCCACTTCAAGAAGTGCTGATCCCCAGTGGAAACTGACTTGACCCCCAAGTCACATCTGACCTGTTGTGCTAAACCTGTCCTACAATCCTAGCGCGGTCACCCATATGGGGCACATTCTCACATCGGGTAGGATTATGCCAGGAACCTGGTGCACAGAGAGGCCAAGCTCCCGGCTGAAGGGCACACAGCAGCGAGTGCGAACATAAGATCCCGGAAGCCAACTAGGAGTAAGTATAGGAGGCTTGTGAGTAGTGACCAGGCCAGCTCAGCCACTCCACTAGTATCTACCTATAGGTAGCTACTTTAGCCCAGGCCTAGACCAGCTAAGGCTGAGGAAGAGGTGGAAAAAGCAGACTCAGGAGTCCCTTCACACGCACAGGGTGACAGAGACCATAACGTGACCAAGACCAACAAAGAACCCACAATGTCAAAGTGTAGCCATGAAACAGAAGTAGGGAGTAGGGAGGGGTGAGGAGAGGGGCTGGGGAGGTGTGAGGGCTACTCTGCCATCACATGGAAAAGCCCAACGGTGTCCCCAAGCTATACGCAGGCCCCAACCCTCTAAGAGATAAGTCGGCCCAAGGCCCTAAAGAAGAGCCACCAATGGGGACTCTGCCTAACCGCCCTGAGAACAACTCTGAGGAACGCCTTAGCGACTACAGCAGTAGTTCATAGCTGAGCTAAATCCATGGCTGTTGGGAGACTCCATCATGATGAGCAGGAGGGCTTCTGGAGCCCCACGGCTGCACATGCGGCTCACAGCATTCTGGAGCATTTTTTAGCTTTACAAAGGACAATACAAACACCACATCAGGGATACTGAGACAAGGCCACAGCCCAGCCTTGTACACAAGGTTAACACAGGCTTTCGGGGCTCGTAACAGGAGGCTCTGGCCAAAGCCCAGGCCAGGAAGGGGCCACTGTAGAGGAGCCGCCCACCAAACGTCTGCCAAGGCTGCCGGTGCCCACGGCTGCTCTCTGAGAAGGGCCTTTAAAGTGAGGCCCGGGCTGGAGAGAGGGCTCAGTGGCCAAGAGCACTGCTTGCTCTTCCAGAGGTCCTGACTTCAATTCCCAGCAACCACACGGTAGCGCATAACTATCTATAATGGGATCTGCTGCCTTCTTCTGGCATGTAGGCATACATGCAAACAGAGCACTAACATACATGAATAAATAAATAAATAATTTTTTTTAAAAGTTCAGTCATCACATAGCTGTAGGCCTGGGGTGGTCCAGGGAGACAAGAGGCAGTGCTGGCCATAAAGGAGAGAGGCCGCTCACTGCTCGGAGCCCGCAGAGGCCGCTCACTGCTCGGAGCCCGCAGAGGCCGCTCACTGCTCGGAGCCTGCAGAACAGTGAACAACACTTGTTGAAACAGCAAGGAAGTAAACAGCTTAGAAACTAAAAGTCTGAGTAAATGCTTGATTTTTTAAAAATTCCTGTGTGTGTGCGTGCGCGTGTGTGTACACATATGTACACACAGGCATGCGTATATGTGTGTGTAGAAAAGAAGACAACTTGGGTTCCCAGGATATACCTCAGGTGGTCAAGATTGGTGGCCAAGACCCTTTATCAAAAGTGAAGCCTTGATCTCTCCTGGAGCACTGACAGCCATGGGACCTAGCTGTCTGGACACTGGCTTCTTTCTGTTTCCCCCAGGAACACACAGGTAGGGCCAGGTGCCAGGCAACAGGGCACAGTCTTCACACCCTGAACCTGTGACTCTACCAAGATAAGGTTATTCCTTCTCTTATCTGGGGCTCAGAAGTCAAGAGTCAAGGTGCAGCAGGGCCAGCTCCCTCCCTGGGCTCTAAGGGAGGGTCCTTCCTGCCTCCTTCAGTTCCTGGTATTGCCGGAAATACTTGACGTTCCTTGGTTCATTGCCAATCACTATGATCCCTGCCTCCAGCTCCACACAGCCAACTGCACTGTGTCACGGGAGGACACTGCTCTGTGGACCCACCAAACCCACCCTGCCTCCATGTCATTTGATTACCTCAAGGAAGGCATGGTGTCCAAACTGGATCTCATACACAAGATGTTGGGATAAGAGCTTTCGGAAGAAGGCTCAGGGCAAGGCTAGAAGGCAGGGACTCCAAGCAGAAGGGACAGATGGGCAGTGGTCACTGAAGCACGGTAGACAGTACATGCCGTTAAGTATACGCTGAGATCAGAGATGCTCACTATGGGGGGAGAGCCACCCATAGGCCACACTGCGCTGAGGACCCACCACACACACAGGGCACTAGGCAGCTCCAAACCCAGCCTGTCCTTAAGAAAGCCACAAGCAAACAGCACACTGTGTGTGCAGCTGGATTCCAACCACAGACGCAGACAGCCGGACAGACTGCCGCACTCAGATAAAAGCCTGGAAGGAGACAAGCTCAAAGGGATGCAGGGTTGATCTGGGTTCTCTAATAAGGCTGGCAAATGTTTGCATGAGGGACGGGGAAGAGCCAAACACCCCAGGGAAAGAATCTAGTCACCACACTGAAACAAGAGGGTGTGGCTGCACACCATCAGTTGCATTTAGAAACACTGACACCTGAAGTTCCCTTCATTCTACAGGTCACAGAGCATCATTCTGATTTTCTTATCATCAGTGCCCTCACGCTATGGGGGGATCTGTAGTGAGCGCCGAGGCTGGGAGGGTTAGCCACTGTAAAAGAAGTGTATGCCTGGGGCCAGCAAGACAGCACAGTGCTAAGCAAGCCTAAAGACAGTCCAGTTCCTGGAGCCCACGCAAATGTGAAAGGAGAGAAGAAGGCTGTCCTGCGGCCTCCTCATGGCGCCGTGGTATACATGGGCCCACATGCACATACAGTAAGAAAATAAAAAGTAGAAGCTGGAGAGAGGGCTCAGTGGTTAGGAGCACGTGTGGCTCTGCAGAGGACTTAAGCTCAGATCCCACATGATGATCACAATCATCAGGAACTCCATTTCCGGGGTCCCGAGGCTCCGTCTAACCTCCATCATCCCCCCACACACGGGCTACACATACGTGCAGGCAAACACAAACACATAACACAAGATCTTTTGTTTAATAAGAAAAGAAAGGAAGGGAGAGGACGGAGAGGAGGGAGGAGAGGGGCGGTCACAGTCAAGGACTGTGGAAACAAGTGGTCTCTAGTGACTGGCACCTTGACTGAGTGCTAGGAAAGTCTGTCTGAGGTCCAGTGTGTCACAGCTTCTCAAGCACTGCATCCAGTTCAGGCTTCCTGGAGAGCAGGCTGGGACCTTCTGCCCCACCCCCACCCCACCCCGAGCACAGCACAAAGTCTGTGCTGTAGTGCAGACACACAGCCAGACACCCAGCTCCAGAACAGCAAAAGCCCAACACCTGATAGGAGAACCTGTGAGCAGGCCAGACATCCCATAATACACAAGGAGGAAGAGAGGGAGGGAAGGGGTTCATTTTACATCTCAGGGAGCAATCATGCTTATAGGTGTTTACAGCGACACAGAATACCAGGCCCTGGAGAAGACTTAATGATGTAGAAAACGCTCTTGAACTATAAGAAGTAACATTCAAGTCTGCACGTACACTGTGAACAAATATGCATTTGGACTTGAAAGCTTGGGAAAAGTGGAAACCATGCCAGCCAGATGGCCCATTGGCATCCACCACCAAGTCTGCTAACCTCGTACAAGCCCCAGGACCCGAGTGGGGGCCAGAGCCAATTCCTTTGAGCTGCTCTCTGACCTCCACATGTGCACCGTGGCACGTGTACACACACAAAATAAATAAAATAATAAATACATACCCCATAAAAACTTGTTGGAGAAAAAGTAGAAACCATGTGGACAGCCAGATGAATTCTGAGTCATTGAAATGTTGCTATTTATCAGGCTGGACAAAAGGCTCACAGTGGTTAAGAGCTCTGGCTGCTCTTACAGAAGACCTGGGTTCAGTTCTGAGCACCCACATGGTGGCACACAAACACCGGAGCTCCAGTCCCAGGGGATCTGACACCTTCTTCTGACCTCTGAAAGTGCCAAGCATGCATGTAGTGCACACTCATGTAGGAAAAGCACTCGTACACATACATGATACTTTAAATGTCTTTCCTAGTTTATATTGACGGTTTCCTTTCTGAGGTAAACATAAAAGTTTCCTTATTTGAGGAAAAAGGCTTCTGAACTGGGGTCAGGTGTAGACTGGGAAGCTTCAGGCTAGGAGGGATGTGACCAGGGTGCAAGGCTTCTTTCCCTGGAGCCAGAGCTGAGGACAGGTGGCTTTGGCTTCTGGGGTCTCAGTATGGTAAAGGTAAGAACAGGGTGAGAGGCAGGATGGAGCCAAAACTCCCATCTCCCTGCAGATGTGGCCCGTGCTTGTCAGTTACTTTTGCTGGGGCCTGGGAGGTAGATCCGCTGGACTCTTGGAACAGAAAAGCTAGTCTCTCCACAGAAAAAAAGTTGTTTTTTTTTTCTCCCCACAAGACAACTAATAATCTCTCTTGGGGGTATGGCAAGACCCAATTAATACAAGAAAGAAGGCAGGGACCCCAGGCAAAACCCTTGCCACCTCACAGCCACAGGGGCAGCCTAACCCTCCCACACAGTCTACCACAATCCCAAGGTAACAGGCTGCCCCTAAGGGGCCCAGCCCCTCTGTGAGGCTGCATGCGACCTGAGGGGCATCCATGATCCCATTACCTCCTTTCTCATCAAGACGGAAAGCTGAGATCCAGCCCCTCTCTGTCCCCATGACTCCTGCCCTGGTCTCCTCCCCAGCTACCCACAGAGCAGGCATGGCCAGCTTCCTCCTTAGCTCTGAGGCCTGAGGCTGCGTGGGCAACTCAGGACTGAGCAGGTCTCCATTCAGTGCAGTCTTGAAAGACCGTAAACAGCCTGGCCCTGAGGCTTCCCAGCTGGCAGGAAGCCAGGATCTTTTTGTTTTTTTAGCAATTGATTAAGTTTCTCCACTGCCCCCTTAGGCAGTAAGTGGTTAGACAAACGCCAAGAAGTACCTTGGCCTGGGAAACCCTGCCTAATGACCACAGGGTCACAGGCCCGAAGGAGGTGGCCAGAGCTGTCTTGGGCTCTGCTCATAATCTGAGACAGACCCAAGTGACGGCCCGATGGTTCACCTCAAGCGGACCAAGGCGAGCATGCCCAGGAAGGCTGAGCTCATGAGGAGTGGCCCCACAGACACCAGGCCTGAGGCCTGGGCTGAGAGCATAGCTCTCAACAGTCACTTGCTGCCCAGCACAGAGTGAAGTCAGAGCCAATCTTAGGCCTCTTCCAGGTGTGCCCCTTCCTCTTCCATCTCCTGTCACAGCCTCTCACTGGTTCTCAGAGAGAAGTCCCTGCTTTCCCTCTCTACCATGACCCTCAGGCCACTGAGCGGGTACTCACACCCGCAGTTCGGCCCAGTGGTCAGCATAAGCTCCAAGGAAAACAGGCCTGATGTCAGTGACCAACTACGTTCTCTACCGAACAGCCTCGAACAGCCTACCTCACCTGAGCCTCGAGTGGGAGCAGCTCCCCATCGAAGCTGGGAAGAGCATACGTAAGCCTTGGACCTCAGCCCCAGCACAGGTCCCCAAACGCCTGTGGCGATGAACACACCTCCCTCTTACGAAGGTCACAGGTGACACAGAAAGCATGGCTTTCCTGAGCAAATGAAAGGCTGAGGCAGAGAGCTGGGAGACTCCACCCCAGCTGGGGAGGTCGCTGCAGCTACGCCTCGCCACACCGCCACGCTCTTCATAATCCGCTTGAGAGGACTGGGAATCGCCTGGGAGACACATCTCTGGGTATGTTGTGAGGGTGTTCCAGAGAGGCTTAGCTGAGGAGAGAAGACCCTCCCTGAATATGGCAGCACCATCCGGTGGACTGGGGTCTCAGACCGGAAACCAAGCACCAGCCCTGCAGTCGTCCGTCCCACCCCCACACTCCCATGACGGATGTGCCCTCCAGCTGGGAGCCAGAATAAACCAAACCCTCCTTTGTGTTGCTGCTGTCTGGATTCTGTCACAGTGACAAGGAAAGGTCTAGAACACGCTGTTCTGGGCTCAAGGCTCAGTTCTTCCAAAGAAAGCCCAGTCTTTCCGAGTCTAGGAACATAGTAGGCATTCTATATAGGGCAGTCTTTCTCTGTCTCTCTGTCTCCTCCCCCCCGCCCCCGCCCCCGTATATGTGTGTGTGTGTGTGTGTGTGTGTGTGTGTGTACAGTTGCCCTCCAAGGTCAGAGCAGTATCAGATATCCTAGAGCTGGATCCGAGGCATGGTACATGGGCATGGGTGCTGGGAATCGGCTGAAGTTCCCCAGGCGCCAGCTCCTGAGCCACCCCCTCTCCCCTGCATGTTTACCATTGGCCATACACTGTCTGACCGTGGCTTAAAGGACATCTGTGCACTCTGCATCAGGAATCCCTACAGAAGGGAGCCCCAGGAAGGGCGGGCAGAAGAGGCCGTGAGCTGAGTGCCGGGCTGCGGTCCCATCAGCAGCTGTGTGCGTATTCTCTCTCAATTTTGTGTACAATCCCACATCTGAGAAGCAGGACCACCCCAGACCCTCAAGCAGCTCCAGGAAGAAGTGAATGAAGGCTGGAACCTATGTCATGGCAGCCATCTCCACCCTGAGGGGACACTATTACTGCCATCCACGGGGGCTAGCCGGAGTCCAAATAACTGACTACACTTAACTATGTGAAAATATCAATTTTTTCCCTTAGGTTAAAGATGACTATCAGGAGCCCACATGGCTCACAAAAACCATGCGGTTGGTGCACATCTGTAATCGTAGCAGCACTCTCAAGGCAGAGAGGCAGGAAGACCATCACAAGCCTGAGGTCAGCCTGATCTCTTAAAATCAAAATAAATAAATTTAAACACAGCTGAGTTCAGAGGCAGGATCTCGGGTGACATTCCCAAGTGGACAAAACGCAAACCCAGACTTCACAGGCACACGAGGAGGCCCTGAGGAAACCATACTCCACACCATGTCCCCAAGGGAGGCAGAGAGGATAAGGCCGGCCCCACTAGATGCGTCCCAGCTACATGCCAAAGATCCCACACATAACCAGAGAACCTCAGCTCCTGCCACCGCACTTAACACATCCAGCTTCCTGGGCCCTGACCCTGGTCCACTGGGAAGCTACAAGGGAAGGAGCTCAATCCATTTGTCCTTCATGGCAGAGTTGGAAGCACAA
>OZ030005.1:140929552-140942052 GCA_964023405.1 Apodemus agrarius
CTATGTCGCCAGGCGGTGGTGGCGCATGCCTTTAATTCCAGCACTTGGGAGGCAGAGGCAGGCGGATTTCTGAATTCGAGGCTTGCCTGGTCTACAGAGTGAGTTCCAGGACAGCCAGGGCTATACAGAGAAACCCTGTCTTGGGAAACAAACAAACAAACAAACAAACAAAACAAAAAAAGAAAAATACTATGTCAAATGGTGGCCTGCACACACACCAGACCTCCCATTCAACTGCAGTTGTCTATGGGGCGGTCTGCTCTCTTCACCTCTCAGGGAGGGAGTGGCTCAGGGTCTGAGGGATGCCACTCCACTTGGCCGAGGCCACACAAGCATCCCACCCTTCTGTCCCCAGTCTATGGGACACCCCCCACTCTCCCATCGACTGCGGCCCTGACCAGGATACCCTCCCTCTCAGGCAGTTCTTCAAGGGAGACTCCAAACTGGCTTTCAGTTGTTCGAACTGAGGTCAGAGCAGAACTCTCTCATCTCCAACTCCATGAAGTGAAGTCCAGGAATCCAGCAGTCATGCCCGGGACTCGAAAACCAAACTGGGAAGCGGGGGAAGCTACAGCAGTGGCTCCTACCTACTCTGTCCACCGAGAGGAGCAGACTCAGCCACACTCCAGCCCCGCTCCATTAGGCCTGTGGGTGACGAGGACGCCTATTGTGTCAACGGTCCAGTAACAGCCAGGCCACTGTCCCTGCCTAGGTCAACAGTAACCCTGAAACCATAAAAATGGGAACCAAGCATATTCAGAATCCCCAGGATAAGCACACACTTCTGTCACCAGCTTGTCAGTCTACTCACTGAGATCTCTCCTGCCCAGTCACCCAACCTGGCACCAGCTAGCCTTGGCATCTACTTGATTCCAAACGTTCTGGAAAGAATTGTTCTCTTGGTATTAGAGCGTCCGCCTGGTTCCCAGATCAAATTTGAGTCCAATTCCTACTTGCCAAATGGTCCGTCCTTCCTTCAACCACTCCAGAGTGCTGCTCTTGCTTCCTTCCTGCAGACAAAGGAACTAGAGCCCGAGGAGGCTGAGTCTGCCTCAAAGAAGACAGCCAGGACACCGACTCAAGCCTCTTATGTCGAGTAGGAGAGGCTCAATCCAGGTGCCCTAAGGTAGCCAGTGGGTTTCCTTACCACCAGGGAGAAACCGGGATCCTGGTCAGAGCAAGACATGCTACCTGCTCTGGGTCCCGTGTTCTCCACGCCCATCACTTCCAAAGCTCCCTTTGGGAAAGCCATGGTCTCTCCCCAACACATTCTTGCTCCAAACCTTCCTTTCCTTTTCCCCGTGCATCTGTCCTCTGGGCAGGGATAGCTACTCACGCGGCTCGCCCTGATGGGACAGTTTTCCCCATATGGCCTTAAATGGACAACACTAGAGATCTCACAGATGCCGCAGCCACGGGGAGATCCTTAGGCAGCCCCTGGCCACTCCCAGCTCTCGAGTTCTCATCTCCACCTGACACGGGTGAGGGCTCCCCAGGTGCTGGTGCGACCCACGGGCATCACTCAGCCTGAGCCATCCCTGACGTCCCACTGGCGAGACACCTGCAGGAAGCCTCTGATCCCCAGGACCTCAAGGCCACACCACCTAGCCAAGGATGACCTTGAACTTTTGATCCTCCTGCCTCTACTCCTGGGTGCTGGTATTAAGTATGTGTACCACTGCCGCTGACACACCGGATTTGTACAGCGCTGGGACTGAAGCTGAGCCTTCATGCAGCTGGACAAGCAGTCTGTGCACTGAGGTGCACCCCAGCCTCATGCTGGATGCTGGACTGTCTCTCCACCTAACAGCCTAGGAACTGTCCAAGGGATGAGGAAGTGCAGAAGGAGGCAAGGCTGGGAAGTCCCGCCTTAGAGAAAACAGCAGTCTCTTAGTCCCATCTCATACGAGACAAAATTCTGGGACACAAAAACTAGGATCATCCTGAGAAAAGGGGACTTCAATTGAGAAACATGTCTCCAATGTTGGAACACTCGGCCCTAAATTGGGTGTCTCTTTCACACCCCTCCTCTTAAAACTCAGGGATCTATGTAGACAAGGAGGCAGAAAGACTGCAGGAGCCAGAGGTGGTGCAAACAGTGCTCTCCAGACCTGACAGATGAGGCGCGCGCGCGCGCGCACACACACACACACACACACACACACACACACACGAACAAGTCAGACCCAGCACAGGGAATGGGGAGCAGGCGTGAGGCCCACCCTAGGCAAGGAGCTCATTGCAACTGATAGCTTCTGGGGAAGGGAAAAATCAGTTCTCTTCATGGGAGGCTCTCGAGCTCAGGAGTAGTTGGCCAACACAACTCAGACTTAACAGCAGTGCGTGAGTGTGTGCGTGTGTATGTGGGTGTGTGATTTTATTTTTAACAGGAACAAAGAATATGCAGTAGGATGGGTAAGGAGGTGGGAAGACTCTGGGAAGAGTTACAAGAAGAGAAATATTATCAAAATGTATAAGATTCTCAAAACATAAATAAGATTTTAAAAAGTAGAGAAAACTATATGGAGCATTTTCTTAATGACTAGTGTGGGAGGGCCCGGCCCGCTGTGGCTGGTTCCACCCCTGGGCTGGCGGTCCTCAGTTACATAAGAAAGCAGGCTGAACAGGCGGGAGGCGCCAGGGGGAGAGTTCCTCCACAGCCCCTGCTTCTGTTCCTGTCCTGATTTCCTTCCCGTCAGAATGGCCTATGACCTGTAAGAAAAATAAACCTTTCCTCTCTAAGTTGCTTTTGATAGTGGTGTTTATCACAGCCATAGAAACCTATCCAGGACGCACGCCTTCTCTCTTATCTGGAAACATCTCCCTCCTTTTAACACAATACCACAGTCAGGGCATCTGCAGCCAAAGTGGAAAAACTCTGGATTTAGCATACTGAAGTCCACTGACTGCGGGGGTGCCCTCAGCCCGTCACACACTCCCACCGCAGGAAGGCTGAGGGACATTAGCTTTGTCCTGTACGCTTGGTGTTCTCTGACAGCCTTTCTAGGAGTGCCTTTCACAGCTAGAGGAGACAGGATGCTTAGGAAAGTGGAACATGTGACCCCTGAACATCTGAGTCACTGAGGAACCTGGTCCCACAGGAAGGCCAGGGCCAGCTGCTCATTCTGACCTCCAATACCACAGGTATCTTCGATCTAAGCTCCACACTGCAGAGCACACAGCAGGGACCTGGAAACCTCAGAGTCATGCCCCATGCCTCAACAGCAGCTGGAGCTGAGCAAGGACATCCCTTCAACGCCACACACTGACAGCAGGAGATAGCCTCGAGGAAGCTGCTTAGACCAGGCGACGTGGAAGGCAGGTGCCTTTCCCTGTGGGAGAGGGCCAGTGGTGAGGGAAGCAGGCTCTGTCCCCAGAAGAACAGGAGAACCAGGCTCAGGATGGCTGTGTTCCTCACACCTGATAGGACAAGCCCCAGAGTCAACCCGGAGAACTATCCTCTAGGTACCAGAAGGGGCTACCCGAGGCACCACAGCAGAAGTACATTTCCTGGAGGTGAGAATTCTGTCTACACCAGGAACCCGGCAGCAGCCAGTGGTGAAAAGTGGGGCCTGAGCCAGAAGGTGTGTGTGTGAATCAAGCCGGGAGACCAGAGGGCGCAACCTTGGAGGCCAGCACTCAGGCTCAATCGGGGCAGGCAGATTTCCACGGTTTAGAAGCCAGCCTAGTTTACATAACAAGTTCCAGGACAACCAGAGCTACATAGTGAGACCCTGTCTTAAAAACAAACAGAGATATGCTAAAGTTGACGGGGAAAGCCCACAGAGCCAGGAATTTGAAAGAAGGGTGTAGAGGGGAAAAGAGAAAAAGAAATCATGTAATGATGTTACAATCTCAAAAAATAAAATAAAAAAAAAATTATTTATAAAAAAGAGGGAAGCCGGGCAGTGGTGGCGCGCGCCTGTAATCCCAGCACTCTGGGAGGCAGAGGCAGGCGGATTTCTGAGTTCGAGGCCAGCCTGGTCTACAGAGTGAGTTCCAGGACAGCCAGGGCTATACAGAGAAATCCTGTCTCTAAAAAACCAAAAATAAAATAAAATAAAAATAAAAATAAAAAATAAAAAAGAGGGAAACCAGCTCTCTGAGGCAGAAGGAAAACTTTTATCAAGGCTAATAAGGGGCCTGCATTTGCATAGGAGAGTTAACAGAGAGGTAAGACTTGAAGCAACTGAAACACAAGAAAAATAAACGATACAGACACAGGAAAGCCAAAACAAACCTACCTCTCACTCACAGTGCCCGAGGCTGTTGGGCTCCAGAGGGCAAAACTGACTCAGGACAGGAAAGCTCAGGGGGTGCCACACGCAGGGCTAGCTCCCTGCACGGCACCCGCTAACACCCCCCGACCCCCCCTACCCCCGTCTGTCGGAGGGCTAGCGCCCCCATCCATTGACTTTTACAGTTAATAGCTTTTGGATAAACACTCAGGACAGTAAACTTTTAGGGTGTGAACATATGTGGCCATGCTCAGCACTTTGAAGGCACGACTAAGCCAGGATATGGGGGTTTTCGATGAGGGATCCATGAATCCCAAAGAGCTCATCCATGGGTTGGACCCAGCCCAGAGCTGACGGTGAACCCGGCTTCAGGGTCTTCGCTAAGTCGAGCAGGCCCCTTGTGAAGAAGTTGCCGTGTTTGTTACTTTAGCTAGTGACAGCCACCCCCACCAGGCCAGGCCCCACCCGCCCCTGCCAGCGCCATGTTCACCTCACCTGCCTTACACGTCTTGCCATTGTCCTGCAACTGCACGCCAGTAGGGCAGGCACAGGAGTAGAAAGGCTCCCTCGGGGACAGCAGGCACAGGTGGGAGCAGCCGCCGTTGTCCTCCTCACATGGCGTGTGGACTGGTGGGACGGACAGGATAGAAGGAAGTTGAGGTGCGAGCTGTGGGCTCACCACTGCGCAGCCATCCCCTCCCATACGGGCGTACATCCCACCACATCCTCATGTGTCCTGCAGGGCAGCCATCAGGTGTCTCTCCAGCCCTACGCATGCCACTGTGTCATGTCCACAGGCCCTCCTAGCCCTACCTCACCGCTGACCACCCACGTGGAGGACCTTCAGCCTCCGCAGCAGCTCCAGAATTTCTCAGAACCCATCCCACACCTGCCCTCCCCCGCAGGGAGCATGCCCCACCCTAAGCTTTCTCCAACAAGACGACAAACTTTCAAAGAATGCTACTTTCCCCAGGAAAGTCACCCGCCATGATTCCATGGAAATTCACAGGACCGGCTCGCGCAGCCATGCCTCCTGAGCACGCCCTGTCTCTTTCATCTGCCTGGACCCTGCAGGCTCCGCCACACTGGGCTATCACACATAGGCCCCTCCCCCAGGCCTGGACCCTGCAGGCTCCACCACACTGGGCTACCACACATAGGCCCCTCCCCCAGGCCCTTCTATGACCAACATACAGCTGAATCTACCAAAGGTTCCCAGACCCTCCTCTACCTCAGAAACGAGGGGCTCGGCACCCCTGAAACACTGTCAACCAGAACTGAGTTTCCTGCAACTGACCTTTGTCTCCCAGCACTCTCAATGGAAAGTTCAAGAGCTGGGTATTCTTGCCAGCATCCAGGTGCCAGGATGCCACCTCCCCCACGCAGCCTACACTAACCTTTGTGGCTTGAGTTCTAAGCCCCAAGTTCAAGCCTTCTATAAAGCGTGGCCAGAAATATTGATCCTTGGTGCCTGTGCAACTGGATGAGCCTAGAACGGCCCCTTCCGGCCTCCCATGCAACCCCCTTAGCCTGTGACAGGAGCGCAGCATCCCCATCAGGGACTCCTGCTAAGATTCCACCATCTAGGACCCCAGGCTGAGAAGTAAGACTCCCGAGCAGGTATTTAACACATCAGGGCTCTACTGGCCCTCACAATAGCACCACCTGTCCTAGAAAGCCTGAAGCAACTCTAGAAAGGCCCTGGCCACCATACTAGCCTACCTGGACTGCCACATGCAGATGCACTCACATGTACCGTGTATACACACACATGCACACAAACACACACACACGTGCATACAAACACACACACAAAAAAACACATGTGCATACACACACACACACACACACACGTGCATACAAACACACACACACAAAAACACATGTGCATACACACACACACACACACACACACACACACGTGCATACAAACACACACACACAAAAACACATGTGCATACACACACACACACACACACACACACACACACGTGCACGCGCGCACAAGCTCCTCTTTCTAGCCTAGCATAAACTTCTCTGGAGGGGTGCCTCCCCATGGGTGCTTCTGTAGGATCGAGGCCTGATCTGGTCTCCTTAGCCCTGTCTAGCCACTCCCTACTGCATTGCCTGGACCCACTCTGCCACACTGCTTGACCCTGTGCTGCCCCATTGACCTGCCTGAGCCTCACATCCAGGCAATGTCCTTCCCATCTACACCCTGTCTTACTGGTACCAGCTGACCTGCCTGATGTAGTATCTCCTACCTGTGAGCCCTACCCTGACTACCCCATTCCCAATGCCTGCCCCTGCCTATCCCCTGCCCCACCCACCCATCCCAATGCCTGCCCCTGCCCCGCCCACCCATCCCAATGACTGCCCCTGCCTATCGCCTGCCCCGCCCACCCCACCCCAATGCCTGCCCCAACCTATCCCCCGCCCCGCCTACCCACCCCAATGCCTGTCCCAGCCTATCCCCTGCCATGCCCACCCACCCCAATGCCTGCGCCAGCCTATCCCCCTGCCCCGCCGATCCTATCCCCAATGCCTGCCCCTGCCTATCCCCCGCCCCGCCCACCCACCCCACCGTCTGCTCACTTACAGGGGGGCTGCCGCTCCTGGCTCAGCACCTGAATGTCCATGGGTGAGTACAGCGCGCTGAGGATCTCCTTCCTCTTCTCCCCCGTCCACTTGTTGCAGGCGTGGATGGATCGGGTCTGCCAGTCTGTCCAGTAGAGCGTGTCCCCAGAGAGCGTCAGGGCAAAGGGGTGAGTGAGGCTGCCCTCCACCACCTTCTGCCTGCAGCGGGTAGGAAACAGGCAGAGTGGTTAGGAGCAGACCTCTCAGGCCCACTGCGCCCCATGCCCTTGGGCCACCGCAGACCCCCTAAGGGAAGCAGCTGCAGGCACACTCTCCTCACTCAGCCGCTCCAGTCGGCTCTTCCAGGTATGCATGGGCACTGCTGGTCCAGCCAGCTTTCCATGCCTGTGACAGAAATGTAAGTGCCCCTGGACAAAGGGACAAAGTGCCCCTAGAAAAAACATGCAACCACACCTGGAGACAGTTTCTGAGAAGCCTGGGTCCTCAGACTTGATGTGCAAACAACTTCCTGCTGACTCAGCCAGATGTGTCCTGTCCTGCAGTCCACACCAACAGCAGGCAAACACTCTCAGCTCTGTGTGCTCAGAATCGCCCACACGGTGGACAGCATGTTTAATGAGATTATAAACACTGGTAATAGGACTGGAAATCAACAGAGCCATCATCTTGCGGTTGTTTAATGATCATCCCCACTGTAGTAGGCTCTGGCCAGCTGTATGGCCTTGGGACCCTGTCTATCATCAGACAGGAGGTAGTGTGGGGTTTGCCGTAAACATCAAATGAAATGGTAATTGTTCCCGGACACTGACGCTATGGAAGAATTATCACTATCTGTTCTATTAACTGCCACCCTCTTGTCCGCTTGCCCAAGGCTCCCAGACTAGCAGCTTTCCAAATTCTGGGCTAGTCCTGGTCATGCTGGGTCACTTGCTCCCACAGTCTGTCCGCAGGCTAGCCTGATTTCCAAATCTCAGATCGGACCCTGATCAGCATAACCTGTGCGCATCTTCACCCTCACCCTACAGATGACAAGACCCAGGCTAGACATCATCCCAAAATGGATGGCATGTGGGCCTTCTTGGTCTAACTCGAGATGAACCCTTCACCCCAGCTCCTATCCCCCTAGGCAGGAGCTCCTTCAGTGCAAAGGTCAGATTAACCTTCCCATGAGGAGCCCAAGACCTGACATCAACTCAGCAAGTAATATTCGGTCATGGAGTAAACTACCCCTAACCTGACACAAAGGACACAGCTATGTCTCAAGTATAATGACAGCACAGGGCCACACCAAGCAGGAAGCTCTAACAACCAAGCAGGAGAACAGGCCTTATTCATCTACCTGTCCCCTTCATTGATCAAGCGCCTCCTGTGGGCACAGTCTCTAGCAAGGCTGGAGATATAATCATCACACAGTCGCCGCTGCCCTGGAGATATTATAGCAGAGACAGGACAAAGAGCAAGGAATGCGCCAGTCCCCGCCAGATCTAAGCCCTGACCGGAAACTCTAAAATCCAAAACAGTCTAATCTCTGAACTTTTTATTTGTTTTTAAGATGGATTTTTAGCCGGGCAGTGGTGGCACGCCTTTAATCCCAGCACTTGGGAGGCAGAGGCAGGTGGATTTCTGAGTTCGAGGCCAGCCTGGTCTACAGAGTGAGTTCCAGGACAGCTAGGGCTACACAGAGAAACCCTGTCTGGGGTGGTGGTGGGGGGATGGATTTTTACTTTCATTTGTGTGTGCAGGTATGTGCATCTGAGTGCAGTTGCCTAAGAAGGCCAGAAGAGGGCACCAGATAAGCCTCCCAACATGAGTGCTGGGAAGTGACCTCAGGTCCTCTGCAAGCGCAGCAAGAGCAGCTAACCACTGAGCACCGCTCCAGCCCCCAACACTGAGATTTTCTTACTCATTTCACAGTACAAACTGGGCGCAGATGCGGGTCAGATGTACTCTTTTCTCTCTTTTTTTGAAATACCACGTGCATGGCATGTGTATGGGAGGAACATGAAATCCACAGCTCTGTGTGGAGGTCAGAGGACAACATCCAAGAACTGGTTCTAGCCTGGGTATGGTGGTGCATGCCTCTAATTCGAGCACTTGGAAAACAGACACAGGCAGATCTCCGTGACTTCATTGCCAGCCTGATCTACAAAGTAAGTCCAGGACAGCCAGGGCTCTTACCCAGGGAAACCCTATCTAGAAAAAACAAAAACCAAAAGAAATGACCTCTACCATGTGGACTCCAGGGACTGAACTCAGAGCCCAGCTTGCAAAGCCTACCATCTCGGAGGGCTACATATGTTCCTCTCACACAGTTTGGAAGGAATGTTCAGCATATTGCTGTGGAAACAGTCCCATCAGCGGTGACATCAGGCATGGTACCTACGCTCTGTTCCCAAAGTCATCTAGCCATTCTTGGGGGCTCCAGGGGAGAACCTAAGGCCTGAGTTAAGGAGTCCCAACCCCCCGGGGGAAAACAGAGATAGTGGGGAGGGGCCTCAGCCACAGGCACTCACCGGAAGGAGCCGTCCAGGTTGGCACGGTGGATGAAGCTGAGCTTGGCATCAGCCCAGTACAGCTTCTGCTCCTCCAGATCAATGGTCAGCCCATTAGGCCAATAAATGTCGGAGTCTACGATGATCTTCCGGGTACTGCCGTCCATCCCCGCCCGCTCGATCCGGGGCGCTTCCCCCCAGTCAGTCCAGTACATGTACCTAGTGAGGAGGCAGGGGTAAAAGGAAAGACACAAACAGACCTGAGGATGGTTCCGATCCCTAACGCAGGCCTCAGAGCTCACCCCAGACCTGTGAGAAATAATGAGTGATTACGGTCTGAGGAACCCAACCTTTAGGTTTTTATGTTAAGGAATTAAAATAGGACAGATAATGCTTGAAATGCTTGAAACAGGAGCATACCTTCACCACCACCTCCATCTCCTGTAGCTAAGGCTAGCCTCACCCCACTGCTTCCTCCACCTCCCAAGTGCTAGGATTACAATCTTGTGCCACTCTGCCCAGGTGTTTTACAATACTTATTTAGTTATGTGTATGTGTGTGTGTGGCTGTGTGTGTCTGTGTAGGGGTATATGTGTATGCATGAAAGTGCAGGTCCCTATGGGGTCCAGAAGAGGGTACTAGGTCTCCTGGAGCTGGTTGTAAACTGTGAAAGTGGTTTCTAAGAACCAAACTGAGGCCCTCGAGAAGAGGGGTGCTGAGCCAAGTCTCCAGCCCTGAGGAACTTATCCTTAAGAAAGTAAACTGCAGGCTGAGAGATGCTTCAGCAGCCTAAGAGCACTGGCTGCTCTTGAAGACTCAGTGCTCAGCACCTGCATGAAGGTCCACAGCCCTCTAGAACTCCAACCCTAGGGGATCCGACACCTTCTTATGAACTCAGTGAGCACTGCACATATACAAGGTGTACCTTCACAGACACGGGCAAAGCACTCCTACACATAAGTTAAAAAGAAAATATATATACATTTAAATTAAATAGTATATACATTTAAATATATATTATACATACATATACACACATATATATGTACATAATACACTCACATATATACATATATATGTATACACACACATTTGAGCTGACCAGATAACTCACCAGGTAAAAACATTTGCTACACAAGCATACAAGTCTGAAGTACTAAGTGAAATCCCAGAGCCTACTTTTTTTTTTTTTTTTTTTTTTTTTTTTGGTTTTTCGAGACAGGGTTTCTCTGTGTAGCCCTGGCTGTCCTGGAACTCACTCTGTAGACCAGGCTAGCCTCAAACTCAGAAATCCACCTGCCTCTGCCTCCCAAGTGCTGGGATTACAGGCATGTGCCACCACGCCCGGTCAGAGCCTACAGTTAAAAGAGCAAGTGGTACACTCCTTTAATCCCAGCACTTGGGAGGCGGAGGCAGGGAGAGCTCCGAGTTCGAGGTCAGCCTGGTCTGCAGAGTGAGATCCAGGCCTGCCAGGGTTACACAGTCAAACCCTGCCTCGGAAAAACAAAAACAAAAACAAAAACCAGCAGGATGTGGTGGCAAGGCAGGAGAACCACCAGGAAGCTTGCAGGTCAGGCAGCCTGGGTGCAGCACAGAAGAAATAGCAAAGGGAGACATTGCTTCTATAAGTGGGAAGAAAACTGATTCCTGAAAGTTGTCCTGTGACTCCATGTGTGTGTCACAACACCCACACAACTCCCAATCATCACCCAGGGCCAGAGGGCTGGGTTGTAGTTCAGAGATAAACCTCCTACCTAGCCTGCGCAAAGCCCTGGACCCTAGAAAAGAACAGAGACTAAAGAAGACTGCAGCCCCACAGAGCATACAGTCCACTGGGCACCGCTGACCTAAGTGTCACTGTACTGCCCATGGCTCTACATACTTCCAACCTGCTCTCCGTTAAGAATATGATGAGTACTTTGCCCTCTCCCTGTTAGAAATATTTCTCATTGAGCATGGTGTAGCAGTGCATACCTATTATCCCTAGCACCAAAGAGACAGAAGCATCCAATCACTGGTTCAAAGCCAGCCTGGATTACACAGTGCTCTGGGACTTGCCTGGGATATAGGAGACAAACAGGCCTCAGTGGGTATGCACAAGAGTCAGCAATGACTCCCAGGGTCTGTGAAGAGGAGACTTTCAAGGAGCTTTGTGGAGACTCTCCAACAAGGGGCCATGTCATATATACATAAGACACTCCACTCCACTCCTTGCTGTGCCTTTATGTGTCCTGAGCCCAGACACCAGTATTAAAGATGACAGGAGCCAACCCAGCCAGTGCTGAAAGAATGCAACCAGACGTGTGTGCGTGCACTGTACAGCAAAGCCCATGGAGAGCCACGGCGACTTTGAGGACACGGGTTCCTATCCCGGGAGCCCCTGGGGGAGGCACAGGACACGAAAGTGGGCACAGTTTACATTGCCCATCCCTCTGCGACTGGTTCCTGTCTGAGCCTGCTTCCTTGGCAGGTGGTGCACTCCTTGGCACACTCCAGGCTCAAGGGCTCACAAGTCTTCCTTTACCTTCCACACATATTTTCTCTGGCATCAGGCTAGTCTCCACATATCTTGTCCCCCATTACTTCTGACATAAAACATCACTGATGTAGGCCAGCCCCAAGCTGATCCAGGGCGCTGAGTGATCTAAAGCATGAGAATAAGCTCAGCTGAGACTCCTGTGGGGCCTCCACTACTGTGAAAGGGAAAATGAGAGACACCAGCTTTTGAAGAAATTCCAGTACTTGGAAGTCTGAGACAGGAGAATTGCCATGGGTTCCAGACCAGCCTGAGCTACAAAGATCTGGGGTACGGAACACTCCTCTTGCAATAATGTGCACAGGGGCTGTCTTACTGCTGTGCCACCCCTCCCCTCCCCCATCTCCCCTGTCTTATGTGAGCCAGAACCATCACCACCTTCTAGAAGGACTGACTGAGGACATCATCCAGGAGGACAGGCATAGGAGCATCACGACAATATCCCTTTCTCTGCCCTGCTTGATGGCTAAGACCCACATAGGATCATTCCTGTGTGTCCTGCACACCCTCCGCACCAGCGAAGAGTGGGGAACCAGCCTGCTGCCCCCATTAGACAGATAGGAAGTGGGGGCTCTGGCAGGTGGACTTGTCTCACACACAGAGCAAGAAGCAGCTCTAGACAGCAGCCTGGCTGGG